>CM055895.1:45530043-45539749 GCA_029582155.1 Panopea generosa
TAATTACTACAAAGAACGTATTTATAACATTTAAGATAATGATAAATTATATTCAAGAAAAAATGTTTTGTTTTACACGCCCACCGACAGCGTACTGTACAAAACCAGCCTATACATGTATGTATTTAATTTATACAAATTCCATTCACATGTATCGTATCAGTAAATACGACGATATGCATTATACTGGTGTATTTTCATTGGAGCTGACGTTTTTATCTTTCTTTAATGTTAATGGATAGCAAGTATATACGGAAGTGTTCCGGTTTTGGGGTTTTCAATTAGTGACTTACAACTCTTCTTTAATCTATAAGTGAAATATACTAGCGCTTACGGTACAAAAGTGCTCAGTTATTTAAAGGTGAGTTTAAACAATTCAATTAAAAAAGCTTGTAGAATCAGTACCCTTGAACCACTTGTATTTAACAGTCGCAGTAAAGTTGTCAAATCTTAACCATTTAAAACACCTGTATTAAGCTGTTGCCCACTTTAATTAAGATTTCATTGTCGTTTAACATTACTCTTCAATGTTCAATCAATTTTAGAGCATCGGACCCAGGCCTGCTATATGGAGTGTCCTCGAGAAAGACACTTTATCCTCGTATGCTTAGCACTGGTTCTATCAAATGGGTCTTCGCGCCTGATTTGTCTAAGTTGTAAGAACTGTTTCACAATCGATGTAAAAATAAATAAGTTAAAAAAACATTGTTAAATCAAGATACTGATGACTGTCTATAATTACATGTCAGATTGACTTGCACTCTTCAGTCGCCATGGAAACATATATCCATACGTGAAATGAGGGTCAGATATGTGTATATTTTCGTTTTATTTCGGTGATATTTTGTTTTTAATTTAGTGTACAAATCGTGTCTCACACACGGAACTGAAACCCCCACCCCACTGCCCGAATTGACAAATGTTTCACGACGACCCAAACTTTAATTAGACACTGTTCATATACATTGATTGAATCTAAATCGTCTTCATAAAGTAGTATGTTTTAGTATGAGAGCATGATAAGACGTATTGTTGTATGTTTACATAAAAAAAGACATATAGCTAGTGATTCGTGTTTTTATAACGTTGGAAGGTGAGATAAAAATACACATGGCTGTCGGTGCAGAAATCCCCTCGAACGTTATCGTATGTTATCGCATGTTATCATTCGGCTATTGACATCTCGGACTATTGTCGATAAATACAACATAAACTATAGCGTACGTTTCACTTGTTTGTTGTTTTATGCATAAACCGTTACAGCAATTACTGATTTAATCGAATAAACGTCTCCGCAACTGGAGGCAATAGGCACCGGAGAATTGTCGATTAGACTTACAATGGCAGGTGTTGCTCGATTTCTACGAGCAGACGACGCCCATCATATTTTGGCGCAAAAATTGACACATTGCGATCCCTTGTCCTGTTATTGATTTTCAGGAAGTGCCGATACTGGAGAGTCAATTAATTTATTTTTCGCTTTGACCTTTTTGTCAATTTGAACGCGCCAAATTTGAGATAAAGGAAGTTTTGCATTTATTTAACTTTTTATTGGATTTCGTTTGAGCGACACGCGCGGTTAATGTAGCATTAATTAAGTGACACATGCTATATAACGTATGCCGTAAAATTGCAATATGACTGTTGACAATGGACACACCATAACATTCTATAAGCGGACACGGTGTTCTTAAAGTAATCGGTAAATATTATGAAGAAAGGCTTAAAATGAAATAGGATTTTATAACTGATGTTATATTTCCTTTGAAATATACAAAGCATAAGCTTAAATCATTTACTTTGGGGGAAGAAACATTGAAAAGAAATAAATTCAGTATGTTTTTTGTTTATTATTTATCTGAAGAAACTGCACACAGGAACGTTATTGGTTGGTTTAAATTCGTTTTTTTATAGGCATATTTACCCGGATGTTGTAACGTCACACGCTCATCGCGTATTAAATTTTGTACAGAGTCATTCAGTCTCTTTTCGTTTGATTGAAAAAAATGTAAAAAATCAAAGCTTCCATACAATGAAATGCTAAAAGTCATATTTTGTTGCCTTTATCTTCAATTATTTCAAATGTGTAGTATGATATATCAAACTACAAAGAAAGGCTCGTATACAAGTATTGTTTATGCGTTTAGTACAAAGCTAGTTCGCGGCGGTGAACATTTATTCGGTCACTGGCGGCGCTAGCAGGAGGCAGCGGTTTTGATCTCCCATAGATTCGCACCGCACACCTTATATTACACAAGAACTAAATCTAAACGGGTTGAACAGTGGCGATCTAAAGTATACTCGCAAACCCGTCAGCTGTCAGCTTAAGTAGTTCGTTAACCTTTTCCAGGCGCATAGTTCGGAACACCTCACCGATTGCGGAAATGGGTGTGTTTGAGATGGGTGTGTTTGACAACTGGTTAATCTTTCAGGATCCTAGGAAATAATGGCTAGATTAACTGATCGTCTATAGGCCTCGATGACATATGATCCTAAATATTCAAACAAAACAAACAAATAGGGCGACAGCGTCGATTTCAACAATTGATGACGAGTGTGTGCGACGATAGTGTAGTTTGATCAGAATTGTATGAACGCATCTATAATTCAACGCAAAACAATCAGTTGCAAAAAATACAAAACACACAATTATAAAAAGCATAAACGATTACTTAGGTTTGGAGCTGTCGTTCTTTTATTACTTTATGCCATAAACAAAAGCTGCATAATCAATAAAAAAATAAACATAATTTGATATGTATCAACCAAACACGCTCATTTGAAATGATGTCATTCTATGAATTGTCTAAACACATAAATATTGATACAGATGTACGAGGGGCGGTCATTATCTAGGTGGACAACCCTCAGTGCTGTTTTGTGGCTCATTATTCTTAAATTTCGATTTTATTCCTTCTCAAGGTATTCTCCTTCTTTCGTTATACACCTTTTTCCAGCGGTGTGGGAGTTCCATGATTCCCGCAGTGAACAAACATTTAGGCCTATGTCGAAGGTACTGACTCTACATTTTTTACCTTTGTGGGGTCACTATGCAAGCTGGACGCCCCCTGCCACGTCTATTGATAACGTCGGTTTTACCATCAAGAAAACGAACTTCCCAAGAATAAAACGTGCTACGTGACATACATGAATCCCTAAAGCTATGAGCTCGATTCAAAATAAAAACCGGTTTTTGCCCTTCTTCAAGAAGATCGTGTTACAGCACGCTGTTCTTTATTTTTTGAGTCCATATTACCATGTATACATGCAATGTATAGGTGACCGATTTTGGTACAACGTATTGTCCGATTTTAAAAGTTATTGTTGCATATCATCTGATCTACCCTTGGACATCGAAGTTTTCGATGTGACTTATATATTATGCAATATTTTAACAAAAGTCCACCTAGATAATGACCATCCCGCGTATATATTTTATTGTATAATTTATACAACAGATAAATCTGCTGTCATACTACAAATCATCCTTAATCTAAAACTAGGATGACGTAGTTATTGGATTGATGCAATGTGAGGGGTCTTCCTTGCCGAGGGGTCCAAGGCGCCGTCTCAATGTAACTTAGCTCTCACCGCTAAGGTCGTAGGTTCGAGTTTCGCTCGTTCGAAAACGTTATGTGAGAAAGTGTGCCAGTTACATACGGAAGAACGGTGGTTCTACTCAGATTCATTCTGACGTTTTCCTCCACCAATACAACTTGATATGTCATATTATACCTGAAATGTGTTGAAAATGGCGTTAAACCCCATTAAAAAAAATTGTAATTACTTGCTGCAGTTTAAACAGATGGTCTTCTCATATCGAACCATTTCTTGTGTCTGTTATGTCTTCGTAACCATATTAATAGTTTAGGTATATGCACATTTTATTTGCTTATAGCCTCCGAACATTAAGTCATTAATTGTGATTCAGCTGTGTGTGAGCGGTTTGCGATACGTAATCAAATCAAAAACACATTTATAATTAGTACGCGTTAAGCGCATCTAAATAACCCTGCCAGTTGGAGGCAATTCAACAATTAATATTCCATTTGGAATTGTGGTGCATTTTACACAAAACACATTTTTAGAAACAATAACAAAACGTCATTTATTTTATTAGGCTAAGTGGTTAAATCTGAATGTTTCCTTTTGTTCATTATTTGCGGTTATGATTCGAGGAGACTCGTATAGGGGGACAATTGATAAAAGGGGTGGGGTGGGTGGGGATTGTAAGATAGGTAGATGGTGCATTTGAGCCTTAACAGGAGTGTCCTTTAGTAAGACGATTTATATCTGGCACGGGCTCCGCCCAGTCAGTCAGTCAGTCAGATCTCTCTCTCTCTCTCTCTATTTTCCAGTCGTTGTTAAATAAATAAGTTTACACTAAATCAGTCCGAAGTCAATGTATTTTTTATTTAATAAGTGGCTTGTAATTGCTTGAGAGAGAAACTGGTGGGTAAATGGTGGGTTGGATTGGTGTAGTATATGGTTAACAGGGAAGACGCAATGAAATACAATACCTAAATCGTTTTTCCTTCAATTGATAATAGTTGAATATTAGCTATATGTGAAATGTGCTCCGTGGATAAATTCCTGCTCATGCAAACATGATGTTACAGCGAGCATTATGTAACAGCGAACATGATGTTACAGCAAACATGATGTTACAGCGAACTTGGCATGATGTTACAGACAACATGATGTTACAGCGAACATGATGTTACAGCGAACATGGTGTAACAACAAACATGATGTTACAAAGAACACCATGTTATGATGTTACAGCGAACATGATATTACAGCAGTAGCGAACATGATGTTACAGCTGCGTCATTGACGTGAAAGCAGAACAGTTTAAAAATCAGAACATTAACTTTATGATTCTGCAGAAAACTCGAGAACATGTTCGATATACATGAATACAGAATCTAATAATAATAATAAAGCGCGATCTCTCTCAGATTATAAAACCCCAGGCACTTGGCGCGTTGACCATTTTTATTAGGTAAACCTTACACAATTTACAATTAATGTTATCTCTGTATTATAGCATAGTCTACTTATGGGTGTATACATGTATATATAACATACGCCACGTGTCCGATTATATTAAAATTATCAATTCATCAGTGTTTTTTTAATGTATTTATTATTTATTTTAATGCTAACTGCGATAAAATTAATGAACACAGTTGCATTTTTAATTCAATCTCATTAAAATCAGATCGACTTTAAGCTTCCGTTCTCACAGTTTGGAAGCTTCAAAGTTGAACTGATTTAAATGAGATTGATTTTTTATTGGAAACAATTGTTGTAGTTGTTGTTGTATGGTGTTTAGCGTCGCTTTCAACAATTTTTCAGTCATATCGCGACGGTGTCTACTTGAGACAGTATTCTAAGCGCTGTCACAGTGGAGTATCATGCCGCAGACACATGGTATGATACCCCACCCAGTCACATTATACTGACACAAGGCCGACAAGACCTAGATCTCTCCTCTAAATGCTGAGCGTCAAGCGAGGAAGCTTCTAGTACCATTTTTAAAGTCTTTAGTATGACCCGGCCTATTGGAAAGAAACACGACTTAATAAAGAGTTAATAAACAAACAAATAAAAGAACGAATGCGTCGTTGGATAAATTGGAAGAATAAGTGAACAGTTTTGTTTTTTTAATTTGTTTACATTGATTTTACAACACGTTCATACAACGTAGGCAACGCGCACTTGCTGCCCTGCGTGGAACCAATCACGCATATACGAGTAGGGACTGGGTCCACAAAATAAGATAAAAATCGGAGTGAGTCAATTAGACAGTTCATTCGTTGTATGTTCAAATTATTATCGACGTTTAAAATGTTTGTATTTGCAGAAAATACATTATTTATTATTTTTTTGTGAAACGCATCTCTGCTTGTTACAAAGGTATACATTTATTCTGATTAAAAGGTAGAAACGCTGCTGTCAGCAGCGGCAGAAAGTGTTGTAACAATTAGTAGACTACCTTGGGGTACATAAGCTAATACGGCTTTCTCCAGACCGTAGTGGTAGTCTAGTGACAGTGTGTCCGCCTCACATGGCCTGATTTTAGTATAACGTGACAGGGGATGAGTGGGGGTGGGGGGGGGGGGGGGGGGGTCCGTACGATTATGTCTGCGGCATGATACACCAGTGCGGCAGCTCTCGGTATACTACCTCAAAGCAGACACCGTTGCGACATCACTGAACAATTGTTGAAAGCAACTCTAAACACCATACATCATAAAAAAACATTGATGTTAACTTTGAAATTTGCGCCACGCAGAAAGGGCGCTTAACCTTTGTGTATTGGAGCGCTGTTTACCAGCACTACATTGATTATACAGTTGAGCGTCAACTAGACACCGATGCCTTTATACAGTTGCCAGTGTTATTCTAGAGAATTGATGCTATTGTATTATACAAGACACATAGGGTGACTTTTTCGTACTGCAGGTCACAATGTAAAGTTTGCTATCGTGTCTTTAATGTGGTGTTGTGTGTGCGCATATACGTTTATTTTTACCCTCTATTGGCAACATCGCCTCGCAAGCACATTATTATGGTTCTGATCCCGGTACGAGTGAAGTTGTACAAATAATTAAAAAAAATAACAACAACAGATAGTGGAACAATCTCTTTCGGTGATCGCTGTTTGAAGGAAAATTGTATGACTGGTCGCCGTGTTGTCGGTTTAAGGTGACATGGTGGGTATCGTACCATGTGTCTGGTAGCATCAATAACAATAATAATGCTGCCTCAAGCAGACAGTAATACTATTAATGATACTGATATGTGATAATAATAATAATGATAGTAATAGTAACAATATTAGTAATATTAATAATAATATGATAATACTGATACAAAGAAGAAAAAGAAGAGAAGGAGGAGGTGGAGAATATAAATGATGATGATAATAATAATAGTAATGATAATATTAAACATTAGGTCATTTATTATATTATCAGTATTATCATAATCATTATTTATTATTTTTATCATAAAATATTTATTTAAAGATTATTTTTATTATTATTATTATTATTATTATTATTATTATTTTAGAATATATATTTAACGAGAGAACTCATTCCATGATGCTCTAAATGATGTTATTTCAGTATACAAACGCGTATAATATTACCTAAACATATTAACAGAATGTATTATCAAAGACTTATATTCTTCATACATTATAGATGCATAATCATCAAACATTGACATAAATATACATATACATGTACACTGTACAGTCATCTACACAATCATCCAAACAGTAACGCCCAAACACTACTTAAAATGTTTTCAAATTAGTTGATATTGTAATTGACTTTCATCGCTGTTGGTTACGATTTAACCCATCTAAGATAAGAAGTATTTATAATATTCACTATTGTTACGTTTTTATCTTAAAAGGTTGAACTTTCCATATTTTTTTACCCGGAATGTATATAAATACTCGTATACTCGTATAAATAATTCATGATTTGGTTGTTTTCCGAGCGTATTACTTGATATGACCTAAACGTACTGAGACTAACGAGACATACCACGCATACTACTGCAATGAATTGATACGTTCTTGTACTTGTTTTTTTAACTTTTTTTCTGAAAAATACGTGAGGATGAATAAAAAGGACGTCACGTAAAGGTCATGCCCGCCGTCTATGATGATAACAAATGATTATGAATGCAATTAAAAGGTTACTGATTTTTTTACACTTAATTAATACAATAGTCCCAATATAACATATAAATATGCGTAGTTGTTTTGAATCACGCGGGTAACATGTACTCGTGGCGACCTATGCCATTTTAGCTGTTAAACTACAGTCAAATCTTCCTTAAACATCCAGTCATGGGAAGAATCAAAAGTGACCATTTAAGATATGCTGTTGCTTAATACAGGTTGATTTGCTCTGCAACCATAGAAATGGGGAAAAAGCATTTGTGACTGCTTAAAACAAGTGACTGCTTAATAGAGATGGCCGCTTACACAGGTTTGCCGGTATATTTTTAACAGATGATAATATTATATGGCAAACAGTCAGTTTGAGAGTTGATCTCTATCAGATGTTTATAGGTGTTACACCACCATTGATTTTTGTTCTTTATTCTATAGTAAATAACAAAAGTTTGAAGGCTTGCCATTCATAGAGAGACCGAAATGAAACAAGTTACTGTTTGTCAACCTCTGCACTTCCAAAAATATGATGAGAAAAGTAGGGGTCATGTGTCATAAAAGATATTTTTTTGCTCAGTGTGTGCACTGTTGACAAAATGAAAGTAGACTTCTGATATCATGTATTCTTACACCAATTTCCAAACATCATTTTTTTCTAAATTCACAATTCAAACATGAAAATGTACTTTTAACCCTTTACTTCATAGATACGCATTTTCCTGCACCAATCGCAGAAGGCCTTTGAAAACAGTGCAGGAAGAGTTCAGATTGCTCGTAACGAGCAATCTGAACACTTCCTGCACTGTTTTCCACTCTGTCAGTTAATATAAACATAATTCACCCAATAATTCAAAAGCCTTCTATATAAGGCGTCCAAAGGTGTCTATATTAGGTGTCCAAAGGCGTCTATATGAAGTAAAGGGTTAAAGAAGAAGAGACAAGGATTATTTATAACCGCCTTTGTACGACTACCCCTCGGAAGCTCTTCTTTTTCCCAATGGTGGTACTATTATGCCTTATACGTTGTTAGTCAGGTCATAACAGCATAGGCGTAGGAGCCGGGGGCCAAGGGGGACCGGGTCCCCAAATATTCAGGTTCAGCATATACTTTGGGGCCTGGAAGTACATCTTCATATACTCTATCCTCAGGTTGCCTCCCCAACCCAATAATTGAAACACTCCTACGCCCATGATGTCAGATCTGATCTTGTGCGATAAATGATTTTTTAAAACAATTTCTTATTTGCGCTTATTGGATGGGTGGACTGAATTACCTCCAAGGTGCTAGTTAATAAACAGTGTTTATTTTTATTCCTTTTAATAAAAACACTTTTAAACCGTTCTGTATCACCGTGTGATACACGGGTCCGAACAACAACTGGTCATATGTTGTTAGTTTAAAATAAATAAGTATAATTGTGTTTTATGTTTATTGAAGTACGGTATTTGTACATTTAATGTTTATAGATTCCAATATGGAATCTCTTCATTCTAACATTAATGGCATAATATACTAGTATATTCATGCGTCTATACATAGATTTTATTGTATGTTTGTATATTATGAGGAGACGGATAAAAGAAATATATACAGTTATGTAACTATCTGATGACAGTTCACAATTTTGAACAGAACAGTTACGAAAGCAGAGCATAATATTGTTTTCCAATACAGTAAGTGTTTCTGGGAGAGCTAATTGTTTATTTGTGACATTCAGTTAGTCATCAATAATGGCACGTTTTCGCGTCTCTAACGAAAATAACAAAAACAAGTTCATAACTCGACAACTACAGAAACTGTTATGACAACATAAAAGTTGCGCATTACATTATATATGAGTTAATTGATACACTCACAGCTGATATAAAACAGTGGGAACTAGGGATACACGCTGTATATAGTGTAACAGCGTAAACAGAAGCGGATGAATGATCGATTTCTATATACACAACCTGGCTATTCCACACAGCGAGCAAAGAACTTTAAGTAACCTTTAACTAAAC
>CM055895.1:45540249-45560249 GCA_029582155.1 Panopea generosa
ATTTAAACTGGAACGTATGTACCAACCATTCAAACTGGAACGTAGGTACCAATCATTCAAACTGGAGCGTCGGTACTAACCGTTTAAACTGGATCGTAGGTACCAACAATTCAAACTGGAACGTAGGTACCAACTATCTATACTGGAACATAGTTACCAACCATTCAAACTGGAACGTAGGTACCAACCATCTAGACTGGAACGTATTTACCAACTATCTAAACTGAAACGTTGGTACCATTCATTCAAACTGGAACGTAGGTACTAACCATCTAGACTGGAACGTATTTACCAGCCTTCTAAACCGGAACGTATTTACCAGCAAAATCTAAACTGGAATGTAGGTGCTAACCATATAAACTGGAACGTAGGTACTAACCATTCAAACTGGAGCGTCGGTACTTACCATTTAAACTGGAACGTATGTTACAACCATTCACACTGGAACGTAGGTACCAATCATTCAAACTGGAGCGTCGGTACTAACCATTTAAACTTAAACGTATGTACCAACCATTCAAACTGGAGCGTCGGTACTAACCATTTAAACTGGAACGTATGTACCAACCATATAAACTGGAACGTAGGTACCAACCATTCAAACTGGAACGTAGTCACCAGCCATTCAAACTGGAACGCAGATACCAACAATCTCAACTGGAACGTAGGTACCAACCATCTAAACTGGAACGTAGGTACCAACCATCTGAACTGGAACGTAGGCACCAACCATTCGAACTGAAATATAGGTACCAACCATCTAAACTGGAACGTAGGTACCAACCATTTAAACTGGAACGTAGGTACCAAACATCTAAACTGGAACATAGGTACCAATCATCAAACTTGAAAGTAGGTACCAACCATTCGAATTGGAACGTAGGTACCAACCATCCAAACTGGAGCGTAGATCCAACAATTCAAACTGGAACGTAGGAAAAAACCATCAAACTGGAGCGTAGGTAACAATCATAGAAACTTGAGCGTAGGTACCAACTTTACAAACTTGAGCGTAAGTACCAACCATACAAACTGGAGCGTAGGTACCAACCATACAAACCTGAGCCATACAAACTGGAGCATAGGTACCAACCATACAAACTTGAGCGTAGGTACCAACCATCTCAACTGGAGCGAAGATATCACCATGCAAACTGGAGCCAACCACCTGAATCGTAGGTAGCAATCATATAAATTGGAGCGTAGATGCCAACCATATAAACTGGAGCGAAGATACCAACCATCTAAATTGGAGCGTAGATGCCAACCATATAAACTGGAGCGAAGATACCAACCATCTAAATTGGAGCGAAGATACCAACCATCTTCATTGGAGCGAAGATACCAACCATCTAAACTGGAACGAAGCTACCAACAATATAAACTGTAGCATAGGTGTCATCATATAAACTGTAGAGTAGGTACCCGCCATCTCAACTGGAGTGTAAAACTGCAAAGATTATACCATATGAGAGAACTAACCCGAATTTATAGTTTCCAATCGTTCAGAAATAAAGACGATACTTTCAGATTACGTTGTATCTTAGACGCTTCGAATGTTTGAGTAAGTCAGCACAGTCGCAGAACAGCAGACTGAAAATAAACCTCTTATCAGCAGAAAGGTAGACAACAAACGGTTCCGCGGCATATTCAGCAGCAGTCATGCATCATGCAGTTGGTATAGGGAAAGTCCTTGTTGGTCACTGACTCTATTGCAAATGTACTTCCAGTATATGTTCTTCCTTTGATGTAGATAGAGATGTCTAATCCCCATATGGTGTCACACCTACACAGAATCCCTCTATATAACTTCTAGTAAATTGTCAATTCCGTCCCGTCTCTGACCAATTCCCTTACCATCCGATCCATATACTTGTCACGTTTCCTTGTAAAGAAATTAAAAGACTCAAGAATTATCCATAGAAAATGGTACAATTAAAACTTTCCACAAATTTGAAATTTCTGAGGTCACTGTCAATATTTACACTGCACAGCTGACACTTCCGCACCCACATCCCTAACTGCATGTTCTAGGAAAGAAGTTCTGAAATACAACACAGAAATACCTCTGATTTATCAACAACTCCACTATTTTATACACATAATCAACATTTTCAATAAAAAATATGGCCAACACGTATTAATTTCAGGCGAACCGGAAGCACTTCCGTAGTGGTGTGAAACCTTATTGGAAACAGGAAGTGCTACCATGGGTTAGTGATGCATAGTGGCGGTTATAAATAATCCATATTTCTTTTTATCTAATGAATGCATTATTTTCACTGTCTACAGTGTACACACTGTACAGAAAAAACATTCGCTTCGCCGAAAATGACCCCTACCTTTCTCATGATAATTTGGCACTGCAGATGTCAACACACACAATAAAACGTAAGTTTACCTTCTCTGATGGGATCTTTCTAAGAATGTCAAGCATCTAACAAGTTTTATTCACTATAGAAACAAGAAGAAAAGGCACTGGTACTGTACCACTTATATACTGCATTACTTGATCAAAGCCAAAGTCAGACAGCTCTCCCAATTTGTTCCCGAAGTTTGTAACTGCCCAAAATTGGCAAAATCTTGCTTCTTCCGAGCCCCGTACGTATTTTTTTGCCTCGTGGAGTGCTGCAATGGTTTGAATTCGGAGTTAAATTTGTTTCTTGAAATCGTAGCATCGCGGGCCTTGGAAGCGTCGTAGACATCTCGCACGAGCATTGTGTGATGCTCATGTGACAGTAGGTCGATTTATCCGACAATCGTACGACAATCGTCGGCTCCAAATGGACATTGGGAGTTCGGCATAAAATCATATGATTGTCGTATGATTGTCGTACGATAATCCTATGTGGTGCGTGCCATAGTAGTACGATACGTGCGTATGCCGTGCAAGCCTCGTGTAACATCACTCGTGTTCCTATGTCCTCGTACGCGTGTCATGCAGGTATCGTGTGAGTAATTGACCCTGCTATATATACACTCCTCTCTCCGCAGGACACTAGCGTAGGACACTGCTAGTTGTAACACAAGAAGACGCAGACGATTACGCTGATACCTCCACAGAGGCTGAGGTTGCACCAGCTGAGACTCCGGTTGAGAATCGCACGTGACTTGCACGATGCTCGTACGATTATCCTGCGTTTCTGTTTCGATTGTAGACCGTTATTTTCAAACTTGGTCTTGCACGCATCTCTTCTAGACAATGTGACCGCAACAATCGGTAGCAAGTACAACGTGCGATGTTGCCATAGCAGCCAATAAATATCCTACGAGCCCCCTACTCTATCTGACTGAGGCTTTGATTTGCGATGAAAAGATCTAAAGTTTCCATATCAGAGTTATGCGCTGTGACAATATCTAACAAAACTTAGTTATATCGATAAAGATCCAGAGTTAAAGATATCCCGATTACAGAAATATCGCTAAATGATAAACTTATCAAGTGTTCGCGTTTACTATCTTAGGTTCCCAAGAAATTGGTGAACTCCGACAAGACCAACAGTTCAGAATCCTCTTATGAAAACTCTGCAAGTCTTGTCATATAATAAATAAAGGATCTTACATGAGAGCTCATTTATTATTGAATTTATTAAACGAGTTGGCAAAAATAAATTATGCGATAATAAATAATAATAAATATTATGTTATATTATTTTGCCAACTAGTTAAGTAAATTAAATAATAAATGAGCACGAATGTAAGATTCGTTTCATCACTTAGTTCATTTACCAATTTTTAACATATGTCTATAAGGAACGAGAAAAAGTCATATTTGTTTCCCACTGGAGAATTGAATTGAGCGATGTGTTCGAATGATTTGTTTCCGTCATTCGTCGTGTGAGATAACATATCAAAATAACGTCATCAATGACAAATTGACGTCATTTCTGTATTCGGGGAAGTCGAAACGTAGTTCGGCAGTTTACGTACGAGAACTGAGTTATACGGAAAACACCGAACGATGAATCGGAAGTGATATTACACTTATAGGTCGTGGGTTGATTACACTCCTTCACCGTAAATTAATAATAATAATAATAATAATAATAATTACAATAATTATAATAATAATAATAATAATAATAAGGATAACAAAAACAATTATAATGATAATAATTATTATTATTATTATTATTATAACGTACTACTACTAACAATAATAACAATTATGATAATGTTCAATACTTTATAAAAAGACATCTGTGTTCGTGCTAGCACGTTCAATTATATTACAATAATGTTATCAATTTAGAACTATACAATTACCTAGGTTATCGCAATATTTTGCTCATTACTTAGAGCGTTGACATTTCCAAGAACGCATTGATCCAGTATAAATGTTAGATTCCAGGATGAAATGTCGGCAACATATCTGTAAGCTTTGGATTACATCTACTTATACAATGTTTCGCCGTATTATATATTGGCGTCTTTATGTTTGTTCAGTGTAGCTTTGGTACAAGATAATTTGAATAAGGGTTATAGTAAAAGAATTTTTGAACGGAATGAGATATAAATATCTTTGAATCGTGGTAAAGAAACTGGAGACTTTGAATCGGAGTTAGTACTAAAATCTTTGACTCAGGGTTAATAACGTACTAGAATATTTAATTCCGGGTTAAAGAACTAGACAATTTGAATCTTAAAGGAACTAGAGTAAAGGTAATACAATATTTATATCATGATGTAGGTACTAGATTCTTTGAATTAGGATTAACAAAATTCCTTGGGATTAGGTATTAGAATCTTTGAATCGGGGTGAAAAAAATAGAATCTTTAAACCAGGGATTAAGTACACTCTTTAAATTGGGATTAGGTATTAGAATATTTTATTCGGGGTTAAGGAACTACACTATTTGAATCGGAGTTACAGAACTGGAGTATTTGAATCGTGGTTAACGTACTAGAATCTTTGAATTAGGATTAGGTACTGGAAATTTTGAATAGGGGTTAATGAACTACAATTTTTTAATCGGGGTAAAGATACCAGAATCTTTAAGTCGGGATTAATGAAAAAGAATATGTGAATCGGAGTTAAGGGATTAGAGTTTTTGAAAGGTAAAGGTACTAGAATATTTGAATCGGGGTTAAGGAACTAGAATATTTGAGTCAGAGTTAAGGAACTAGAATATTTGAAAAGGAGTTAAGGAACTAGAATATTTGAAAAGGAGTTAAGGAACTAGAATATTTGAGTCGGAGTTAATGAACTAGAATATTTGAATCGGAGTTAATGCACTAGAATATTTGAATCGGGGTTAAGGAAATAGAATATCTGAGTCGGAGTTAAGGAACTATAATATTTGAATCGGAGTTAAGGAACTATAATATTTGAATCGGGGTTAAGGAACTATAATATTTGAATCGGAGTTAAGGAACTATAATATTTGAATCGGAGTTAATGCACTAGAATATCTGAGTCGGAGTTAAGGAAATAGAATATCTGAGTCGGAGTTAAGGAACTATAATATTTGAATCGGAGTTAAGGAACTATAATATTTGAATCGGAGTTAATGCACTAGAATATCTGAGTCGGAGTTAAGGAAATAGAATATCTGAGTCGGAGTTAAGGAACTATAATATTTGAATCGGAGTTAAGGAACTAGAATATTTGAATCGGAGTTAAGGAACTAGAATATTTGAATCGGAGTTAAGGTACTAGAATTTGAATTTGAGTTAGGTGCTTTGAGTCGAGGTCAGGGTATAAGAACCTTTGAAGTCGAATTATATCATAGAATTTTTGAATTGGGATATTTGACAAGGTAAAATGGGGATAAGGTACTAACTCTTTGAATGTGGGATTAAGTACTAGTATAAGAAGTTATGGTACAAGTACCTTTTAAAGTACTAGCATGTTTAAATCAGGGTTAATGTTCTAGTATATTTGGATCGGGGGTTAAGGTTGTAGACTATTTAAATAGGAAATAATGTACTAGTATCGCTGAATGGGGGTTAAGATACTTGACTTTGATCCGTAAACTAGCTTGCTGGCTTCTACTTTGGTTTCTTTTCAAAGACGCAAATTCATTTAGCTCTTGAATTATTCTAGTCTTGATCATCTTCGATGCTTATTTTTTTAAAGACAAACGTCTTGAAACGTTGTGCATAAAATTTTAGTAACGAACTAAGATTTGATTGGCTGGTACGAAAACATCCCTATAACAGTTCATATTTAAATAAATAGGAAGACATATTTTATTATAATGAAAGACATTGTATATATCACCTATCAAATAGGTCTCACATAAAAATACATGTACAATTCCGGAAAGTAAAACAGAAATAAACATTTGAACAAAAGATTCGATGGCAAATGTAACACAATGTCACATAACTTCTATAACCAATTGTACTTGATATGAAAAAATAAAGATACTTAACATACAAGACTATACCTTTTGGAGCATTGAGTTTACAGACAAAACTCTGACCATTCTTTGGTCTGCTGAGATATAACGGAAATTGAAGAGGTAGTCCGGTTGTTTGAATCGACCAATCAGAAACTTTATCAGAACTCAGTTACAATTTATTTCAAAGTAGAAATAATCGTTGCGTTTGTCTTTTAGTAAATCAAGTCTCGAACTCGGAAGATCAATAGTAGAAATATTCTCTAATGATTTTACTAAAGGTTGTTGAAAAGTGCGACGCGAGCTCTTATCCTCGAGAGTTAAGGTGTGACAAACCAGTGCATATATATGAATCCTTCTAGCAGTTTTTCTCTGATTGATACTCTCAACAAATCGAGATAAGCAAGTACATTGCTATAACGATTGGCTGAAATAGCTTGTGTACATCTGAATATTATAAGTATCCTGTCAAGACGCAAACTGTATTTTTATAGCATTTTGAAATTAATGCTACAGAATGGCATTATGCTCGTGATTAATTCCTCATTTACAACTGAAACTATATTTATTATAGGATTAAATGATTTTTTTTATTTTTTTTTATGCATGTGTAAAGAATGTCGAATCACGCATAAATCAAATAAAGTCCGAAGATTTGTGCGTGAGTCGACATTCTTTACACATGCATAAAAACCAGGAAAAATGCATTTAATCCTTATAATTCCAATCCTGAAGATTATATCCAATTTGAGACTCCTCAAGTGAATGGAAAAAAAAACTATACGCTGCAAAGTAAACGAGTGAGAATACATCACCTCTGTCCTGGTTGACATCAAATTCTCGAGGTCTTATATACAATAATAACATAATGGTTATTGTTTCCATTATCAGATTAGCTCTGTAATATTAGTTGGTTTATTGTAAAATGACGAAATATTTTGCGGTGAAAATAACACCCGCCTTTTATCTCTGTATTTAGACAAATAAAAAATCAATCATTCACACAGTGCAGACGCTGACGTCATTGTTTAGTTTTTGTCTACACGCTTGTTTTTAAAAAAAATGTGTCAATATATACGATGGTCATATAAATCAACGTTCATTGACGAAGAATCCGAATTTGGAACGTTTTAAACGACTTTTACGTGCAAGGTTTGTGTATTTACATTGTCTCACGATCGTCTGCTTCTGAACTTCGACTACATGCACATGTTTTTATTTCATTTTTCCTGTAGAATAAATTGGTCTGTGTAAATTTTTGTTAACGACTAGTATTCACGTTCGGTTGAGCAGGGTTGTGTTCAATGGTATACTATACATCTCAAATGTGAACATTTTATGACCTACTTCATTGTTTCTCAAAACAACTCATGGTCTGATTGTGACGCCCGTTAAATTGCTGAACCAAAGAAATCTGTAAAACAATAAACCGATGAAAACAGCTAGGACTAGATCTTACATTTGTTTTTGTTGTATTTTATTATTAAAATAAGCGTGGAACCGTAGTGAACGTCATTTAAGTTCGTATATTGATAAACCGACCATCAAAATGTCGATGTTTCTTTGTTTACGCGAGAAACGTAAAAGTAGTCCGGTGTCAGGGTTTCATCGAAAAATAAAAAGTCTTTAGCAATTGACATAGTCCAATGAAAATGCTTTAAATACATATATGATAATGAGATTGGAATTATATCAGATTATAGAGAAATGCCGCGGAACATGTTGAACAACGTGATATTATTGATGAATAAAAAAGTGACACATATGTGTGTCACTATATGGGCCATGTGACTGCACGCGTGTTCATATGTACTTACTTTATTTATTTTTGCTAGTCGAAAATGGGGTATTACTATCGTGCATAGTCGGCGACTTCTGCCATTCCTCAGTCCAAATGGAACATCGCTCGGCCATTTATTTCTGCGTACGCAGGCGGAAAGGGCTAAGCGATGTTCCGATTCGGATATGACATGTATGCGAATTTTGGGTAGAGAACACACCTGACAATTGTCACACATCTTCATCAAAACCGTATGGTTGTTGCACAGCAGCAAATCATTATTTATATTTATATATACTTATTTATTTAACATCAATTGTGAAACAAATTATTACAATTTAGACACTGGACTACGCGCAACAAACTTATTTTGGTCAGTATACTAGAAAATCCAACTATATAGCAAGTAACCGAACAAAAACCAACAGTTTTAATTTTTATTTATTAAAACAACTGATATATATGTATGCAGCATGTATCATAATAACATGTTGAGAATATAATAACGGTGTATATCGAATCTAAGGACTTCGCCGAAGAAGTCCGACTGCAAGTTTATGATTGTCGCTCTGGACAATCTGACTATTGTTATTCGTGACGTGACTAACATGACAGACATGACTGACTTGACTGACATGACTGACATTGAACTTGTTATAAACAAGGAATTGTAAATGTTTAGAAAAGGAAATTCTTGAAACATTTTTAAAGCATTTTGATGAGAAAAATGTCTCAATCTGAAAAGTACGATCATAGAAAAAATGCAACCAAACAGAGTATACGTTGCCTATTACTCTCGTAATTGTAATTTAAAAACACCCAAAACACATGCTTTCCAGCTGGAAACTCAATTTTAAGTTTGGAGAGTTTAAAATCCAGAGTGAAGGTATGAAGTTGGAAATTCATTTTTTTTTTTCATTTGGAAATTTTCAATTGGAATTTAATTTATTTTATCAGACTATGACAACTGGAAGCTTGAAATTTAGCTTTTTGACTTGTTGTGTATTCATTGATATATGACACCGCTGATTTGTTGTGTATTCAAAGTGTTTATGACACCGCTGACTTGTGTATACAACGTGTATATGACACCGCTGAATTGCTGTGCATACAATGTCTATACGACACCGCTGATGTGTTGTGCATACAATGTGTTTATGGCACCGCTGATTTGTTGTGTATACAATGTGTATATGGCACCGATAAGTTGTTGTGTATAAAATGTGTATATGACACCGCTGATTTCTTGTGTATACACTGTATATATGACACCGCTGACTAGTTGTGTATACAATGTATATATGATACGACACCACTGTTTGTGTATACAATGTGTTTATGACACTGCTGATTTCTTGTGTTTACAATGTGTTTATGCCACCGCTGACTTGTTGTGTATACATCATATATATATGAAAACGCTGACTTGTTGTGTATACAACTTATATATGATACCGCTGACTTGTTGTGTATACAACTTTTATATGACACCGCTGACTTGTTGTGTATACAACGTATATATGATACCGCTGACTTGTTGTGTATACAACTTATATATGACACCACTGACTTGTTGTGTATACAACGTATATATGACATTGCAAATTGGTTGTGTATACAACGTTTTTATGACACCGCTGACTTGTTGTGTATACAACGATTATATGACACCGCGGGCTTGTTGAGTATACAACGTATATATGACACCGTAGATCGGTTGTGTATGCAACGTTTATATCACACCGCTGACTTGTTGTGTATACTACCTTTATATGACACCGCTGGTTTGTTGTGTATACAACGTATATATGACACCACTGACTTGTTGTGTATACAACGTATATATGACACCGCAGATTGGTTGTGTATACAACGTTTTTATGACACCGCTGACTTGTTGTGTATACAACGTTTATATGACAACGCTGACTTGTTGTGTATACAACGTATATTTGACACCGCTGACTTGTTGTGTATACAACGATTATATGACAACGCGGGCTTGTTGAGTATACAACGTATATATGACACCGTAGATCGGTTGTGTATACAACGTTTATATCACACCGCTGACTTGTTGTGTATACAACGTATATATGACACCGCAGATTGGTTGTGTATACAACGTTTTTATGACACCGCTGACTTATTGTGTATACAACGTATATATGACACCGATGACTTGTTGTATATACAACGTATATATGAAACAGCAGATTGGTTGTGTATACAACGTTTATATCACACCACTGACTTGTTGTATATACAACGTTTATATCACACCGCTGGCTTATTGTGTATACAACGTTTATATCACTACGCTGACTTGTTGTATATACAACGTATATATGACACCGCAGATTGGTTGTGTATACAACGCATATATGACACCGCTGACTTGTTGTGTATACAACGTTTATATGACACAGCTGACTTGTTGTGTATACAACGTATATATGACACCGCTGACTTGTTGTGTATACAACGTATATATGATACAGCTGACTTGTTATGTATATAACGTATATATGACATCGCTGACTTGTTGTGTATACAGCGTATATATGACACTGCAGATCGGTTGTGTATACAACGTATATAAGACACCGCTAATTTGTTGTGTATACAACGTATATACGACACCACAGATTTGTTGTGTATACAACGTATATATGACACCGCTGACTTGTTTGTTATACAACGTATATATGACACTACTGATTTGTTGTGTATACAACGTTTATATGACACCGCAGATTGGTTGTGTATACAACGTATATATGACACCACTGACTTGTGTATACAATGTGTTTATGCCACTGCTGATTTGTTGTGTTTACAATGTGTTTATGACACCGCTGATTTGTTGTGTATACAATGTGTATATGCCACTGCTGACTTGTTATGTATACAACATATATATGTCACCGCTGACTTGTTGTGTATACAACTTTTATATGACACCGCTGACTTGTTGTGTATACAACGAATATATGACAACGTTGACTTGTTGTGTATACAACTTTTATATGACACCGCTGACTTGTTTTGTATACAACTTATATATGACACTGCTGACTTGTTGTGTATACAACGTATATATGACACCACTGACTTGTTGTGTATACAACGTATATATAACACCTCAGATTGGTTGTGTATACAACGTTTTTATGACACCGCTGACTTGTGGTGTATAGAACGTTTATATGACACCGCTGACTTGTTGTGTATACAACGTATATATAACACCGCTGACTTGCTGTGTATACAACGTTTATATCACACCGCTGACTTGTGTATACTACCTTTATATGTGATCGCTGGCTTGTTGTGTATACAACGTATATATGACACCGCTGATTTGTTGTGTATACAACGTTTATATCACACCGCTGACTTGTTGTGTATACAACGTATATATGACACCGCAGATTGGTTGTGTATACAACGTTTCTATCACACCGCTGACTTGTTGTATATACAACGTTTATATGACACCGCTGGTTTGTTGTGTATACAACGTATATATGACACCGCAGATTGGTTGTGTATACAACGTATATATGACACCACTGACTTGTTGTGTATACAACGTTTATATGACACTGCTGACTTGTTGTGTATACAACGTATATATGACACCGCTGATTTGTTGTGTATACAACGTATATATGACACCGCTGATTTGTTGTGTATACAACGTATATATGACACTGCAGATTGTTTGTGTATACAACGTATATATGACACCGCTGATTTGTTGTGTATACAACGTATATATGACACCGCTGACTTGTGTATACAACGTATATATGAAACTGCTGACTTGTTTGTTATACAACGTATATATGACACCGCTGATTTGTTGTGTATACAACGTTGATGACACCGCTGATTGGTTGTGTATACAACGTATATATGACACCGCTGACTTGTTGTGTATAACAACGTTTATATCACACCGCTGACTTGTTGTGTATACAACGTTTATATCACACCGCTGACTTGTTGTGTATACAACGTTTATATCACACCGCTGACTTGTTGTGTATACAACGTATATATGACACCGCAGATTGGGTGTGTATACAACGTATATATGACACCGCAGATTGTTTGTGTATACAACGTATATATGACACCGCTGACTTGTTGTGTATACAACGTATATATGACACCGCTGACTTGTGTATACAACGTATATATGAAACTGCTGACTTGTTTGTTATACAACGTATATATGACACCGCTGATTGGTTGTGTATACAACGTATATATGACACCGCTGACTTGTTGTGTATACAACGTATATATGACATCGCTGACTTGTTGTGTATACAACGTTTATATCACACCGCTGACTTGTTGTGTATACAACGTTTATATCACACCGCTGACTTGTTGTGTATACAACGTATATATGACACCGCAGATTGGGTGTGTATACAACGTATATATGACACCGCTGACTTGTTGTGTATACAACGTTTATATCACATCGCTGACTTGTGGTGTATACAACGTTTATATCACACCACTGACTTGTTGTGTATACAACGTATATATAACACCGCTGACTTGTTTTGTATACAACGTTTATATCACACCGCTGACTTGCTCTGTATACAACGTTTATATCACACCGCTGACTTGTTGTGTATACAACGTATATATAACCGCTAACTTGTTTTGTATACAACGTTTATATCACACCGCTGACTTGTTGTGTATACAACGTTTGTATCACACCGCTGACTTGTTGTGTATACAACGTATATATGACTCCGCAGATTGGTTGTATATACAACGTATATATGACACCGCAGATTGGTTGTGTATACAACGTATATATGACACCGCAGATTGGTTGTGTAAACAACGTATATATGACACCGCTGATTGGTTGTGTATACAACGTTGATATCACACCGCTGACTTGTTGTGTATACAACGTATATATGACACCGCAGATTGGTTGTGTATACAACGTTTATATCACTACGCTGACTTGTTGTGTATACAACGTTTATATCACACCGCTGACTTGTTGTGTATACAACGTATAAATGACACCGCAGATTGGTTGAGTATACAACGTATATATGACACCGCTGACTTGTTGTGTATACAACGTATATATGACACCGCAGATTGGTTGTGTATACAACGTATATATGACACCGCTGACTTGTTGTGTATACAACGTATATATGACACCGCAGATTGGTTGTGTATACAACGTATATATGTCACCGCTGACTTGTTGTGTGTACAACGTATATATGACACCGCTGACTTGTTGTGTGTACAACGTATATATGACTCCGCAGATTGGTTGTGTATACAACGTATATATGACACCGCTGATTGGTTGTGTATACAACGTTGATATAACACCGCTGACTTGTTGTGTATACAATGTGTAAATAATACCTTTTTGTATATTTAACGTTTATATGACACCGCTGATTTGTTGTATATACACTGTGTATATAATACATTGTTGTATATATAACGTTTATATGACACCGCTGATTTGTTGTATATACACTGTGTATATAATACATTGTTGTATATATAACGTTTATATGACACCGCTGACTTTTTGTATATACAATGAATATATAACACCGCTGACATGTTGTATATACACTGTGTATATAATAAAGTGTTGTATATATAACGTTTATATGACACCGCTGACTTTTTGTATATACAATGAATATACAACACCGCTGACGTGTTTTATATACACTGTATATATAACACCTTGTTGTATATATAACGTTTAACTGACACCGCTGATTTGTTGTATATACAACATATATATGACATTGCTGATTTGTTGTATATACAAAGATTTTATAACATCGCTGATTTGTTGTGTATACAACGTATAAATAACAATGCTGACGTGTTGTATTTTCACAGGATAAACAACACCGCTGATTTGTTGTATATACACTCTGTATATGACACCGCTAATTTGTTGTATATTCAACGTATATATATGACACCGCTGATTTGTTGTGTATGCATCGTATATATAACACCACTGACTTGTTGTAAATACAACGTATATATATATATATATATATATATATATATATATAACACCGCTGATTTGTTTTGTATATACAACGTATATATGACACCGCTGACTTGTTGTGTATACAACGTATAAATGACACCGCAGATTGGTTGAGTATACAACGTATATATGACACCGCTGATTTGTTGTGTATGCATCGTATATATAACACCACTGACTTGTTGTAAATACAACGTATATATATATATATATATATATATATATATATATATAACACCGCTGATTTGTTTTGTCTATACAACGTATATATGACACCGCTGACTTGTTGTGTATACAACGTTTATATGACACCACTGACTTGTTGTATATACAACGTATATATAACACCGCTGATTTGTTTTGTCTATACAACGTATATATGACATCGCTGACTTGTTGTGTGTACAACGTTTATATGACACCACTGACTTGTTGTATATACAACGTATATATAACACCGCTGATTTGTTTTGTCTATACAACGTATATATGACACCGCTGACTTGTTGTGTAAACAACGTTTATATGACACCGCTGACATGTGTAAATACAACGTATATATGACACGGCTGAGTTGTTTTGTATATACAACGGATATATGACACCGCTGACTTGTTGTGTATACAACGTATATATGACACCGCTGGCTTGTTGTGTATACAACGTTTATATAACATCGCTGATTGGTTGTGTATACAAAGTATATATGACATTGCTGACTTGTTGTATACACACACTGTATTTATAAAACCGCTAATTTGTTGTATAAATGACACTGCTGATTTGTTGTATATACGCTGTATTTATAACAACGTTGATTGGTTGTCCATACGTTTATATAACATCGCTGATGTGTTGTATATACACTGTACTGTATATATAACACCGCTGACTTGTTGTATATACACTGTATATATAACATCGCTGATGTGTTGTATATACACTGTATATATAACACCGCTGACTTGTTGTATATACACTGTATATATAACAGCTATATACAATGTATATATAACAAAACAGATATTTACTTTCGGTAAGATTAACGGTTCAAGCAATTATTCCTCTTCAATGACCTAAGATCCGAGACCAGAGTTAATAGTCCTTCCTTTGGAAGAATCGTTTTAAACATTGACCTCAATAAATGGCTGCAGGTTCGAACCCTGATGCCTTTGAAAACACTCAGTACTGGTTATACGCTGGAAGCAGACATCAAATATCAAATCTTTTTTCTAATTTTCGGCCAGCCGGCGTTGTTCCAGCTAACAATAGAATCACTGTCGATCTCTGCAGACGGTGTCATATTCATTTTATCATTTTTGTCATATTCATTGTGGTTATATTACCATATGCGCCATATGAGTGATGGCAAGAATAGGATCACAGTGGTTATTGTATGTCGTAAGTATAACAACTACGTTCCAATCATATTGTCCAATTGCAAAAAAAAAAAAAAAAATTATTAAATTGACCATTGCGGATGTGACGCAGCTGTTACAGTTCTCAGAATCAATACAATATCTACTTTCCATATCTACAATATGATAACGTATATCTCGTTAATATGAACTGTATATCCCTTGTGCTATCACAAGAACTACATACTGTCTGTTTATGATATATCAAAACATCTGGGACCGACACACAACGCATTGTTTTGCGATGAGGCGTTACCGACTGGGATTGAAAGGTCAAGGTCCACAATTCCCCACCTCCTGAACCTGGTCTTTTATTAATGGACACACAGCAATGTTAAAAACAACATTTTTACTCATGTTAACGCATTAAACCAATATTTTTTTATTTTTTTTACAAGCGGCTTCACAGTTACCTGTATGATCATGTTGTTGAACTATCATTTATAGCATGTCACTATCTTTAAGATGTAAATTCATACTGAACGGAACAGCTAACCTGCCACCTGACATCTTATGTACCTGACGATATTTAGGTCGAGCTGTTGGTCAATCATTCATTCAGTCAATCAACCAATCAATCAGTCAATTAATCAATTTAAAAAAATCAACTAAATAATTCAATTCTTTCAATTCAATTTTTTTTAAATAAATAATATTTTCATTCATTCATTCATTCATTCATTCATTCATTCATTCATTCATTCATTCATTCATTCATTCATTCATTCATTCATTTATTCATATATTCATTCATTCATTTATTCGTTTATTCAATCAAACGTACTGGCATGCCTTAGGTATGGATGTCATATTTTTCAGTTTCATTTGTAATTTTGAATTCTGTAATTGTAGACACGGTGTTCAGCAGAATATCATTGGTATTTTGAAACTGTATACACCTGTTTTAATTAAACAGTAATATTGCTACTGCTACTGAAGTTTTTCCGAGATGCCGATGCAAGTAAGACCTGACGAGTTATCCCGCTTTGTTCGCGCGAACGTGGTCAATGGGAAGCAATCGTGCTCTATGATCAGTTAAACCGCTATAATGCATGTTTGGTTTTCGCAATGATCAGTCACCGTAACCATGTCAGTTTGGTTGTTACTATAACCATATATTTTTTTTTATCCTAAAAATATCGAACTTATAGGTGATGCCTCTTTGAACAAGTTACTAGTAGATACAATTTAGACAAATCACGATCGAAGGCTTTCCAGGTAGAACCAGACATAAACATTTGCGGATAACGCATCTTGATGAAGATACAATACACATAGCCGTGGCGGAGGATCGAACCCACAACCCTTCAACCCTTGATCCGATACTCTGCCACCGGACCACGCATTTAACGCATATATACTTGTAAGATGCAGTTGTATTACTTTAATACTCCTCTGAATTATGAACTCAAGTGTCGTATATACTCGTAAACGTATTCCAAAAAAAAGTTATACTTTTCTAACAGGTAATGTCTGCGACTTTCACGGTTGCCTTTAATATCCATTTAAAGATTTTTCACCTAGCTGCTTTTGAAATCAATCAATCTATCGGACTTTTGCATGCATAAATTAAAAATATATATATACCTCTGACATTTTTTTCAAGTTATTTTATTTAGAAATATTCACAATACTACTTAAGCGTTGCTTTTTTAAATCTGTTATATCAAAATATTTTACCACGAGTATAACACTGGTATGTTTGTAAGATGTATCGCTCTTTTCGCCTAACACAATAGTTTTCCTCGTTATCAATAGAATGAGATTGTTTTTTTAAGCTGAAGTCAAATTGTTTTCCAAGAAGACTTTTCTGTCTTTTCTTTTTTAAAACACAGGATAAAAATAACAAGGATTGAGAAATATTGATAATGAGCGTCTCACATGATTATATAGATATGTTTGACAGTCGTTAAAGTATGGCCATACCTCACTTTCCTATTTTCCAGAAGTTTCGTCTAGTCATTTTGTATTCACATTCGGGTCCTCCGTCGCCCAGTGATCGAAGGCGCCATCTCAAGATAATTTACCTCTCTGGCTAAGGTCGTAGGTTAGAGTCCCGCTCGGTCTAAAAACTTGATCTGAAAAAGTTTGCTAGTTACTTGTGGAAGGACGCTGGTTCTCCTCAAATTCATTCTGAGGTCTTCTCCCACCAATACAACTGGATATGTCATATATAACATAAGATATGTTGGAAATGGCGTTAACTCCCATAGTATTCAAATGCATGTCTATGCTGATAAGCTACGTGAATTACATGTACTCTTTAAGAAATTCTGATGGGAAAATATCAGCAGTTAACCATGATATCACTGCTTGAAAAAGATAAAGTAGCAAGTTAATTTATTGAAGGATGATATTACACGATACAACCAACATGATACAAATGGGTCAAAAAGCGTTATTATTTGGATCAAAACACTTCAAGTGAAATGCATTGCATATTGCATGAGCGTAGACACGGCTGCGGCATCAATGATTTACGGCTGCGGCATCTATGACTTACGGCTGCGGTATCAATGACTTACGGCTGCGGCATCAATGTCTTCAAAACCTTTCAAGTTTTGTGGGTTTTTTTACATATTTAGCTACTTTCCAAACGTTTTTATATTTATTTTGTAAGCCGCACCAATAACTTCCCCATTTTTTCTTGTTCATAATTATCTTAAATTCGGACGATAGTGATCATTGTTGATTAAACTAAAACTATCATAAAACAAGTGTCTGTGTCCATGTTCATCGCTACCGTAGTCTGTGTCCGCGTTCCCCGCTACCGTAATCTGTGTCCACGTTCATCGCTACCGTAGTCTGTGTCCGCGTTCCTCGCTACCGTAATCTGTGTCGACTTTCAATACAATAGAAAATACAAGGGAGACTACTCTTAAATCACTGCAACTTTTAAAATACCATATCACAGTGTTTTAAATAGTTTAATATGATTGCAGGAAACGTTTATATCTGAAATCGAAGATTAATTCAAGTATAAATATCTAATTGACTCTTGTAGTCAAACTGTAAAATGTGGCCTTTCTTGCTTCAACTTCTAAACTGTTAGATGTTTAAATCCCGTGATTGCTATTGTTGTTAGAAGGAAAAGGAAATGCTAGGACATTCCTATTATTTGTGCAGAACACATGTATGTATTCAATCAACATATTTCAGGACAAATTAATAGATATACATATGAAATATCGACCACAGAGATACTAACTTGTTCATCATATTTGAAAACATACCCATCGGAAACAACACCGCTACTCTGACGATCACACCTACGTGTTTAAGCACATGTCAGTACGTTTAAACAGCACGTACACACATTTTAACACAATACATTACGGCCAGTCCCTTTAATTTACAAATAACAAGAAGATATGAAAACAACAATATAAACTATCAATTTCATGACGTAAACAGAAGACTAAATGTCTGAAGTATATTAAAGTTATATTGGCGTTTCACATAAATGACAAACTTGTACATTACTTTAATAATATTTCCAATATCCAGACAAAATCTTCCACTAAAACTTAATGTCATAAATAAAACGACGTGTTTATTCCCAGAATCTTTTGAAATACATTAAGTGGTCTTGCCTATAAAAGCTGATCAAATTTATATTCTTGATTGTATTACGTTAATAACTTGTATACAAATGGAAGGGGCTTCTTTTTTTTTTACAAAATAATACACTAACATTCAATTTGTCAAATTTACTTGTTTTATATCAGAAATTGAAATACGTTGCTGACATGCAGCTCCAGCAAGAGTTATTGCTGTTTGTTAATACATCTATCTTGAACAATATGCCGTAACACCTGACGGCAAACGTTTTATTTTACCTACTATTCTAAAAACCGCAGTGGTGCTGATGAGTGGTAGAGCGTCAGCCTCGCATGCGGAATGTCGTTTGTTTGATCCCCGACCGAGCCGTACCAAAGACTTGAAATATGATACTAACCATTTCCTCGCTTCGCTCTCAGCATTTAGAGGATAGTTCTAGGTCTGGTCGACCCGGTGTCTGTATAATGCTACTGGGTACTCGGTGATATCAAAGATTCAGATTGTGAATTTACGTTAACTGTTTTGTGCCCACTGATTAAAAGAATCGCCAAGTTTTTTATGTAAAAAAACACACAAAAAATACCATTTTTAGTCACATGTTTAGATACTACATAAACATATTTTATAACGTTCCAATAGCCGTTTAGTAAGAAATAAAATTTCGGACGCAGCATATATTTTGCCTCTAGAAACGTTTTAGACATTTAAATCAAATAAATAAGCTGTGAGTCCACAACCAATCCCCAGCTCTGGGACGAATATAATAATATTTGTAGAAACTGAAAACCGAAAACGATCGTCAG